>JBBPUM010000002.1:228989-264131 GCA_038094695.1 Chiua aff. virens
AGGGGATTCATCAAAATGGACGTGCCGTCAACGAAGTAGCAGACAACGAGGCTGACCATTTACGGTGTGGGTATCTAGTATGACACACTGAGCAGAGGGCGCAGAGAAGTGTCGGTGGAGAATGGATGCACACCAATTACGCAGAGAGCGTTGGTCATCCTAAGCTTCTGATACGACTTGCACGCAAACTTATTCATGGGGTTGAATAGATTCCGAGGCCATTGAACACGATCTACGGCATACCCTGCTTTGGAGGGTAAATGACCAGGGTACTTGATGTAAGTCGAAGGGTCTTGAACAATGCGACAGTAGAAGTTCTGGGCCGGTGGGTAGCTCTCGAACTCGAGAGCCAGGTCGTCAAATGGAAGACCCTGGCGATCAGGAGCTGGTTGGTGTGATTGGCCTCGACTCTTTTCCCAATAAAGGTCGAGAATTTGTCCATTTTAGAGACGAGAGGGTGATGACGGACAGGCACTTTGCCCTTTTTTGCCATCGTAACCTCAACTTCCATTGTTCTGCACGTGCTGTGGATCAGCTGATGTGGCCAAACACTGCACCAGGATTGAATATGTCATGTCAAAAAGGATTATTGTACTCGGGAAGGGATGTTCTCCGGTCTTGATATGAAAAAAAAGTTTCCATGGAACCTGGGTTACCGCATGACTGGCTCCAGCACTAGAACAAAAACCGGATTTGAATAGCAGAGATTGTTCCTTAATAATGGGGGTGAAGTAAGTTATGTGACCACAATCGATGTATGTTGCCGGGATTCCATCGTGAAACAACATACGAGGCGCAGCAATTACTCTATACGGGAACGGCTGACGTGTTTCCTTATACCACCGCCCAATCGAGGGAGGAAGCTTGGCACCCCAAGAGCGAGAAAGCGAGGCAGATGATTAGTCAAACGGGCAACGCTCTATTCGCTTGGGGGTTAGCGAGAAGAGGGTTAGGTGTCGAGTGAGTGTGGCTATGGTGCCACGGTCGGAGTGTTCAAACGGAATCGGGTGACAGGGTGGTCCGGAGAATACTGCTGATACGGTGTAACTGTGGTGCCAGTCACAGCAATTGTCATTCATTTCCGAAGGCGTTCTTATAAAAGACAGGGTAAAAGAGACATCGGAACAGTGCGCGTACCTCATACACAACTTTTCCACCCACATTTCTGTGCACCGGACAACACACGGGTACGTCGGCATTGTGTACTGGTTTATGCACGAGGAGGATGACTGACGGATGGGATGGCTGTGTAGCTTATGATGGATTGGCTTAGTCATCCGTGGCCCCTCACTCGGCCCGACCCGACAACAGTCGTCCGACAGTATCTTGAGAGACACCCGAGTCATTATTCACAACTTGGACCAGCACGTCCTCAGCATCCTTTCCTCAACCACGACTTTTACTACATGACACACCAGTCAAAGAAGAAGCGCATCGATGACGACGCCCTCCCCGCAGATGCTGGCTCTAAACCAGTCCAGCTCCAGCGCAGGAGGGTCTGGCGCGCATGCGAAAGTTGCAGGTTCGTGCCACATCCATCCACCCTTACTCCCTTCTCACCCGACCACAACACGTTCTCTGACCTGATCGTTCATAGGCGCAAGAAAATCAAGTGCGATGGTTGTGAACCAACGTGTGCCCAGTGCCAGTCGTCTGGCTCCCAGTGTACCTGGCTCCAGACAAAGGACAGGGCCGCCTTGAGCAGACAGTGCGTCCTCATCCACATCGCGTCTGTTTATCACCCTCACGCCCACCCAGCTACGTCCAAGAACTTGAAGCACGTCTTCTCCACATGGAGTCCCTTTTTTCTCAAATCACACCGGTCCTCGAACAGCTTGGGCCCTCTTTGGGTGTCTCTCCTGCGGTTGGCTCAGCCTCCGCGACCGGGAGCCCTGAAGAAACCAATCTACCTCCTGCATCGGCAGTCCTCCAGGCTATGTCATCGAAGGCCGCCGCGGATACCCGTACGGAGGGCAGTTCTTCACCCGAGTCGTCCTCTGTCAAGATGGAAGATGATGTCTCCGAATCCTTTGGCCAGCTCGCCCTAGACGAAAATGGCCATCTTCGCTGGATAGGTGGTTCCTCCACCATGTCGTTGATCCAGTCTTTCCGTGCCCTGACGACCAATCCGCTCCACCGTGTCTCTCCCATGGAGGATGACCCACGAGCACCCGGCCCTAGTGCGAACAAGCTCTATTTCCCAGCATCAGTTTTCTTCGGGAAGATACGGGCACTTCCTGGTGCAGATGAAGTCGAATACCCAGATGAAGACTTGTGTGATAAGTTGGTAAGCACCTGAGATATCGCTTGGTTATATCGGTACTAAACATGTTTTATCAGATCGATGCATATTTCGAACGCCTGCATTTTTTGATGCCCGTTCTTGATAAGCCATCGTTCATGGCCAGGTACAAACGCCTCATGGGAAAGAGGAGTGACCCGGCATATACCCAGATTGAGGCACCATTCATTTCCATCGTCTTTGCTGTTTTTGCCTGCACCGCACGACTTGTCAGTGACCCGCGTCTCGCAAGCGATCGCCTGGACGACGGTGGGATTGGCATGAGCTACTACGAAAAGTAAATTCCCCCAGCTTTCGTTTACTTCCTTCCACCGCTGATTGGGCTCCTTATCAGGGCTTTGGTTCTACACTACATCAGTCACGCTTCGATTCAAGTACCCCACGTTCAAAGTTTTATTCTCATGTCATCTTTTTTGTGTTCTATTAACTGCTTCCCTCAAGCTTGGCTCCTCGTGGGACAAGCATTGCGCAGTGCACAAGACCTGGGATTGCATGTAAGTGCTGGTCGCCAGGAGGGTGATTATTGCTGATGAGACATAGCGTTCGCCACGCCGATTATCCATATCCTCTGTCGAGAAAGAGACTCGACGCAAAATATGGTGGAGCGTGTACTGTTTGGATCGCATGCTGGCAGTTGCGCTCGGCCGCCCACTTGGTATAGAAGATTCTGATTGTGATGTCGAGCTTCCGGTGGATGCCGATGACGAGTGGTTACCCGAATATTTCACTGGTGCTCAACTCTCGCAAAAGCCTCCGTCTCTCATGGCGGGCACAATCGCCTTAGTGACCCTTTACCAGATCGCCGGTCGAGTCCTACGGCAAGTTTACGCAATCGACATCTGTAAAGAGTCACTCGAACCAGAGAAGAGGGTGGAGTTACAGCGCTCCGTGGAGATGCTTGACCTGGAACTCGATAAGTGGTTCGACGCGCTTCCCAGGAACTCGAACGCCAGCGACAAGCATATGTCCATGACTGTTGTCTTATGCAGCCACTACTATTCAGTGCTTACTACACTTCATCGCAATTTCCTGCCACTGAAGGCCGACCAATCGCTTGGACCCAGCTCAACTACCAGGGCACTTTTATCTGCCCGCTCATGCATTCGCCTTGCGTCCTCAATCAATAATTTCGTACCAACTTCGCATCATCTTGCCTTCTTTATCCAGAATCTCTTCAGTTCTGCTGTCGTTATCCTTTTGTATGCCATGCACTCCCCGGATTCGAAGGCCGCAGCTACTGCAATGGACGAAGCTAGGAGTTGTCTCCCGATCATAGAATCGTGGGAAGGTCACTGGCCAGGGGCTCGTAAATGCAAGGAGTTGCTTGTCGAGTTGACGAACACTGCAGACGAAGCTATGAGGAGGACTGACACGGACGCGTCTCCAGTTCCCATGGCTCAGAACGTCGCACCGACAGCGTTAGAATCCAGGCGATCTCTCATTTCTTCCTCCGGGCAGGTGCCGACCATGAATCGTCCGATTAAGATGAAACCAAGGAAAATTAGTCGTTCTCGGGACCCAAATTCTACACGTCGGCCGCCTGTCGCGTCACCCTACCGTGTTGACTGTAAGGAAGACGTGTGTCCGGGAATGATGCTTGCTGACTTACGTCGGACTATAGCACAACGCAATCGGTCGACGTCCCGTAAGAGAGGGCATGACGAAACTGAAAGTACTCTACCTGGGTATTCGGGGGTTTTTTCTAGCCCACAGTCAATTGCGAAAGCCAGCCCCCACAGTTCTCCGGCGTCTGTCAACTTGCCTTCACCATCGATGTCCAATATAGAAGCATCCCAGCAACGAGACGGGAGCCCTCACCGCATGGGCTACAATTACACAGGTGCACCGCTCTCGCCACTCCATGTTCCTTCTCCACACGATTACGGGATGCATCATAGCCCTCTAGCATCCAGTAGTGGTCACCAATGGGATAGCGGCCCAGCTGCTGTTGACATGTACACTTCCGGGTCGCAACCCGGTTCGCTACCATATGCAACATACGAGCATTCATCTTCCAGCATCGATCCAAGTTGGTACAGCCCTTCGGACATCAGCTATACCCAGCTGTCAACCACTCCGCCGACTTCTTCGTTCCCTGCCCCGGGACTACCGTTCTTGGGTCTTGACTACATTAGAAATTATAACACGAACGGATACTCTACAAGTGACCAAGATTCTCTTTGGCAGACATTCGACGGTGGCGCATTTGGAATTGATCCCGAACTTCCGTTCACTTTTGGTGATTCTCCTCAGGACATTCACGAAGGACAGCCATCTCCATCGCGATCTCACCCGTGAGCAGACGTAGTGAGGTGTTGTAATTTCTTGGACTTGTATGCACATTTTTCTTAGCTTGTTCCCTTTCATCTGTGGCCATTGTATCCATACCCATCGCTGACGACCATTCTTACTCGCAATACTGTATCGTTGCTTTACTCACTAGGCAGCATACCTAACCCACTAATTTTGGCACCCCTTCGTCGTTTCAAGCGATGCCGCTTGTGTTTTTGTTCCTTCGATGAATTCCCCCTGTACTTGAAACCTCGTAGTAGCTAGTTTGATCCTCATAAATTGAATTAATGGAAGCTCGTTGATGTCTGATGTGACGAAGGACATAGATATTGTCAGTGCCAACATCACTTGCGTGCATTTTATATTTAGAACATGAAACGGGGTTCCGGGAGCAGTGATAGCCGGTTCCCGCGGCGTGAGTCGTGAGTTGGCAGCGAGACACTGATCAACATCAACTTGCCCACTTGTTGACGCTCAACTCATTTTCTGATCCAAAGAAAGCCATGGTAAACCATCCAGTAGTCCAACTCACATCTGAAGCATCTTGGAATCTCGTTCGTAGTCACCTATGTGCACGTTCCGCATCAAGCTGACACTGTAAAGATCGAGAACAAGTTCACCCCATACGGGAAGGAAACACTCGCTAAACTCATAACTTTTCTTCAGGTATACACCAACATACCATGTCAACTGTTCTCTAATACCCTGGGTAGGACGAGGTGTACCCCTCCGTCAAGCTACATCATGCACAGATACCCAAAGATCCAGTGCAACGGTGGAAGACAGTTATACCAATTGTTGAGGAGTTGAAGTTGAAAGCACGCAAGCTCGGGCTATGGAACCTTTTCCTCAGCAAAGCACACTATCCTCAGCATGGTGTTCCACTTTCTAACCTCGAGGTATGGTCATCCACCCGTCGACTCTGTTCCTCTGCTCATCTGCACAATAGTATGCCGTTATGGCAGAGATCATCGGACGAGGGGGACATATGGCGTCTGAGGCTGTGAACTGTGCTGCCCCAGATACGGGTAACATGGGTACGCGCTGTCCTGTCCATTCTATGAACGCTTATTGAGACGCTTCCAGAGGTCCTTGCTCGGTACGGGTCTCCCGAACAGCAGGAGAAATGGCTTACACCACTGCTAAACGGAGAAATCCGTTCCGCTTTCGCGATGACGGAACGATTTGGCATGTGGTCCATCATCGTGGAACCTAACGCGTCATACTGACGATCTGACACGCGGCACGCAGTGGCATCATCGGACGCCCGCAACATTAAAACGTCCATTCGTCAAGAAGGCAACGAAATCGTGATTAATGGACACAAATGGTTGTCAATTTTTTTTTACTGAATCATTACCGGCATCTTATGGTCCGATCCGATTTCTGCTTGTTAGGTGGATATCCGGTGCCGGGGATCCCCGCACCAAGCTACACCTCGTGATGGGCAAGAGTGACCCGGAAAACCCGGATGGATACAAGCAGCAGAGTGTCGTCATCGTTCCGGCCGATGCACCCGGCGTTCGGGTTGTGCGTCCGATGGAAGTATTCGGGTATGATGACGCGCCCGAAGGTCATTGTGAAGTGATTTACGAAAACGTGAGAGTTCCTTTGAGCAACCTGGTACTTGGATGGGGTAGGGGATTTGAGGTGGGTTTTTCTTTTTGTGAGATGGACGTCGGCGTAATATGTATCATAATAGATTATTCAAGGACGTCTTGGGTTTGCATCTTGCTTGGTGACCTCATGCGAACCTCACTGACTGTCTTGATAGTCCTGGGCGCATCCACCACTGTATGCGTTCGATTGGTGCGGCCTCCAGAGCACTTGACCTGATGATCGAACGGGTGACGGACCCTTCACGCAAGACTTTTGGCAAATTCTTGCACCAGCATGGTGAACAACCTTCATATGCGGACGCCACTGTACTGAAACAATGACCTAGGCACGGTAATATCAGATATCGCTAAATCCAGAGCGGAAATTGAGGCATCACGATTGCTCGTTCTCAGTGCTGCGCTTCAGGTGTGTCATCTGAGTAGCAGTGCTTCGCTACTATGCTAAATAACGCCACAGATTGATCTACACAGGGCTAAAGGCGCATTGAAGGAAATCGGTATCGCCAAGGTGCATACGTTCCGATCCTGCCAGTGGTTCAATGATAATGACCACCACATCCGGCTTTAGTTCGTGGTTCCTAAAATGGCCTGCAACGTCGTAGATCGCGCGATACAAGCATTTGGAGCAGAGGGGTTAAGTCAAGATCAAGAATTGGCAAGCATGTATGCGCAATTGCGGACCTTGCGATTAGCCGATGTGGGTAATCATCTATTATGTATCATACTACATGTTGACATGTTTTTCATCACAGGGACCTGACGAAGTACGTACAATATCCGGTTAATGTGTCAACTTGATGTACTCACTTCACTAGGTTCACATCCAGCAAGTCGGCCAAAGGGAACTTAAAAGGGCGTCGGAAATGCACAAGCGTGCAGAGGAGTTGAGAAGGAAGGAAGCTACTGCTATGCAGAAAGCAGGCGTAAAGGCACATTTGTAGAGTGGACGACTATTCCTTGTTTCCACTTGCCGTCTCCAAGTTGATGTGTAGCGTACATGAGGATGTGCTGGCCCACTAAATTGCCTCTTACGTCCATGTTGGACCCTGCTTGACCCAAGCCGCCATCCCATAATTCCCATTCGACACTCGGCGCTCGATACTGAAGCCGATACGTATCGGCAACCATCTTTTCTCTGGGTCGCCAATTTGTTGAAGATGACTAGCGACTATGAGATGCCCCCAGAGGGACCGTACGACGTGACACCGATTCTACATTCTCGTTATTTCATTCTCCCAGCCTCGGCTGCTGCATTGGGCACAGTGATTGGTGCAGTCCGAGGTTCCCGTCTAGCGTCACTGCGATTCTTGGCTGAGAATGCGCACCGGCCGCCTACGACGGTCCAAGGATGGTACTTTTACAACAAGACCAAAAACTACCGACGAATGGCGGCAGGGCTACAGGAGGGCGGACTGACTGCCGCGAAACTGGGGCTTACTGCACTGGTCTGGGTAGGGATCGAAGATGGGGTAGAACGATTGGGACAGCCATGGGCCGAGGCGAGAGAGCTGGGTGCCGGCGTCGGCACAGCAAGTATATTTTCGCTCGTGTGTAAGTCGTCCCCTACACATGATACTGACACCGACGACTGTGGACCGTTCTAGACCGATTTTCGTGGCGATCGTCCCGTCAGGCGATGTGCCTCGGGGGCATAGTGGGTGGTGGAATGGGGCTGCTTCGCTGGGCTAGGACGCACCTGGAGGCTGTCCAGGGCGTGGATGTTTCAGAGAGAGATTAAAAGCAGGTGGTGCGGTTGTACGTAGATATATGTGCATGCCTGTTCGTACTTTATTGCAGATGCGGCTACTCCACACTCCGATATGACAACTGCGACCGCTCTTGGTGAGCAACCAACACCTGCTCCTGTCTCCCCGACGGAGACTTCCCTGTCATTCTTGTCCATCTCAAAGGCAATGATCAAGTTGTGGCCCTCCGTCCTCGACCAACTCACCCCCCGCGTCAATCCCGACGGCCGTGAGCGTCCGAACCCCTTCGACGTGCCCTCTGACTCTGCGAATACCGCCCTACCGCCTTCGTCGCCGGGCTATTTGGCACCACCACCATCGCTCTTGAGTCCGCAAGCATGTGATCCAAGCACACAGACCATTTCTTCACCATCTGGCACCATCCACCACACTCCGGCCGTGATCCCGGTACAAGCCGATGTTACGCCGCCGGGCCCCCTAACGCCCCATTACGGACCTTTTCTGGCTCGCATTCCTACTACACAAATATCTCTACATGCACCAGACTTTTCCATGCGCAGCGTCAAAAAATCACAACAACCTTCTGACTCCATGGAGAACAAGTCCAGTCCGCCACCGTCATCGTCCACCTCGGCCAGGACATCCTCAAGTACAACTAGCGCTGCTGCTGTGAATACAGCCCAATCGCCCGCCCCATCGGCAACATCCAAGGGTCAAATCCACGTCAAACTCATATCTGCGCGTAGCCTCAACGTATCTTCTATACACGCACGCCCATACGTAGTCGTCCAGTTCGAGCAGAACGAGTTCGTCAGCCGCGATCCTACCGAAGAAACAGACAAGGAGGTGAAAGGGACCGCCACGGCTCTATCGAGAACATCTTCCTCTAGCGCCTTAACCGCGCTCAATGCCTTGGGTACATCGCGACCTCTTGGCAAGTCCAGCACCAGTACATCCCCCGCATCCTCTCGTCCATCCTCCGTCAAAGCACCATCTCCCATAAACCCTTCCACCTCGGGGCTCTTCGGGCGTATATCAGCACACAACCCTGTGTGGAAACACGAGGTGTCATTGTATGTACCGTGCACTGATCGATTATCTCTGATATCTCACTCTATCTACAATAGCGATGTCACTTCCGAAGAATCATTAATCACCTTCAACATTTACGATCGCGTTGCCGAACACTTCTTCCTCGGAACCTTCCAGATTAAACCCATACTAATTCACGATCACACTGTTGACCAATGGTTCAAGTATGTTTTTTGTCCCCTGCTGGCTCTCCATCCCGTCTTTTTCATTCTGCATTGCCACTCATGACTCACAACTATTACGCAGGCTCCGGCCGTTTGAGAATGAAACCGTGAGTGGGGAGATGCGTGTGCAAATTACATTTGAGCAGTTCAAGGTACGCACGACGAACCACGTTGCTTCCCACCTTCTGTCATGCTATCGACTCCTTCGCACAATCGTGGTTCTTGACGACGATGCTAATCCCATCGTTTCCACGTGGTAGACCAAACGAGCACTCACCCCACGCGACTTCGAGTTTCTCAAGCTTATAGGACGCGGAACTTTCGGCAAGGTCTTCCAAGTCCGAAAGAAGGATACGAAGCGCATATATGCGATGAAAGTTCTCTCGAAGAAGGAGATCATTGCCAAGAAAGAGGTGGCTCACACGATTGGAGAGCGCAAGATACTTCAACGTTCTTTGGAGTCGCCGTTCCTCGTGGGCTTGAAGTTCAGTTTCCAGACAGATACGGATCTCTACCTCGTTACTGACTTCAAGAGCGGAGGCGAGTTATTTTGGCATCTACAAAAAGAAACGCGCTTTTCTGAAGAACGTGCCCGATTTTACATCGCGGAACTCGTTCTTGCCCTGGAACACCTACACAAGTATAACATCGTCTACCGTGACCTCAAACCAGAAAACATCCTCCTAGACGCCACTGGACATGTTGCACTTTGCGATTTTGGATTATCCAAGGCCGATCTTCGGCCCGATGAACTCACGACAACGTTTTGCGGTACAACGGAGTATCTTGCTCCCGAGGTGCTGTTGGACGAGCATGGGTACAGCAAATTGGTCGACTTCTGGTCTCTCGGTGTACTTTTATTCGAAATGTGTTGTGGGTGGAGCCCATTCTATGCAGAGGACACGCAGCAGATGTATAAGAACATCTGTTTTGGCAAGATACGATTCCCTCGCAATGTGATCAGTGAGGAAGGCAAGATGTTTGTCAAGGGGGTGTGTATGTTCCTTGTGCCGCGTGGGACAGTATTAAGCATGTTATCTAGCTTCTGAATCGGAACCCGAAGCACCGACTTGGTGCTCAGCGAGATGCAGAGGAACTGAAGGAGCATTCCTTTTTCTCAAGTATAGATTGGAAGGCGCTGTCCATGAAACAAGTCACACCTCCCTTCAAACCCGTCGTCGAGTCTGATGAGTCGACGGCAAATTTCGACCCAGAGTTCACTACCGCTGATATTCGGGAAGTGGGCATCGGACTAGATGGAACGCGTAGCCCAGACGAGGAAGATCCCAGCGCAGACTGGATTCAAAAAGGTTCGCAAGGCCCATTGCATACACCGAATGGCCCGTTGGGCTGCGACCGCATGACCATCAGTGCAAGTCATCAACCAAATGTGTCGAATGGTCTTACTCGAGCTCAAGGCATTCAGATCAGCAGGCGTAGGAAGCAAGATCCGTCTGGATCTCCCCTGACCAATAGTGTACAGGAGAATTTCCGTGGTTTCACCTACTCCGGTGGTGAAAGTGTATTGCCAGAGGGAATTCTTGGGAGGGGAGCAGAGAGTGACGATGAAGTTGTCGATGATGAAGAACCTCCTGAAATGACGACAGAAGACGAATTCGATGACGAGGAAAGCTTTGCTGGACGTTACTCGAGAAGTAGAGGGGGAGTAGACGGCATATGATTGCCTCCTAGACATGTAATACGTCGGTGGTTCTTTCTATTCGTCTTGGAAGGTCCATTGGGGTTCCGGGCGAGCAAGCGGATTCATGTATGGCGGGGTCCCATCATGTTGTATCTGTGTGCATCGGGTTTCTTCTATGTTAACACCGCGGATTATGAGCCTAACACGATTTATCCATTGCTATCTTCTATACTATCCACTACCAGATATATCGACGATGTAATTTACCCTTGTATCTTCTCCATCGTCCTAAGGTAGTGAATCACAGTTCAAATTCGCAACTGATCACCAGTCATTAAGTGCTTTGCACCCTGGTCTTGCAAGGTTCATGCCACCACGAAGGACTGCAGGAAGCACTTGTCCATTCATGATAGTGTTCTTTACGATGGACTCGACATCGTGGGGAGTGACTCGTCCGTACCACACACTGGTTCCTTGGGGATTGTATATCTGAAAGAATTGTACGCAAAACGTTAGCCCGTCAGATGGGGTGAATCAAAGTAAAACGTACGATGACATTTCCCGCAAACTTATGGCCACCCATATGAGAAATACGCAGGATAAGGGCTTTGCGCTCTTCCCCGATCGCCTTCAACTGTTCCGTGAATGCGTTCTCAGGGTCTGCACCCTTCAGCAACGAAGACTCTAGGGTAGTGTGCCCGGAGAGATCTTCCAGTTCGGTATCAACCGTCCATCCCTCATGTTCCAGATAGCGAGTAAACGCTACAACACCAGGTCAGCCTGCCAGCTTGAAGAACGCTGAGTACGTTACTCACTCTTTTCGAGAATGGGTGCGGCTATTGAGCAGCGTTTATCACGCCTCTTGTGTGAACCTGTACGTGAACGCCGTGTCGGGAAAAACAAGGCAAACTCCTGAAAAGGAAGCCAGATGCACTCACAGAGCAAGATAACGCTGGAGTACGGCAGCGCCCAGGACCTGAGTGAGTCAGAGCGAGATTCGGCGCCCAATTTTCCATAGGAGGGGTTAAGCGCAGCCGTCCACAACATCTCCGCACCTGCCGACGATCGCGGGACGTCCGTGATCACCTTAAAGTCGGGAAACACTATGACTGTCTCATGAGAGGGGTCCTCTGAGAACGACTTGTGACTGCCATTTTGGATGGACAGCCTGCCGGTATCATTTGGCGCGAACAAGCCGGGGAGAGGTGGCCGATCGCCTTTTGTTTTTGTCCCTTTACCAGTGCCTGGTGCACCGCTATTCTTGAGTCTCTGCTCGTCGTTGACGCTGCTCAAGAGTGCTGCCAGTGTTCCCTCAGCCTCGGTGATCTCCTTGGCCCAGTCCGATTGGCCGGTAGAGATAAGGACCTAGGGTGGACTTGATCTCGCTGAAGTGTCAGTGTCGAGAATAAGGACTTGCCTGACGCCGGTACGGTTTCACTGTGCCCAGCATGTCCGACTCCATGTCAACAGATATCCTCTTAGAGTAGTCGTCGTGATCTGTTTCTTGTGATTAGTGCATATAAACGGGAGCCGAGATACCGACCTTGATCGCAGGGATCGGGACAAAAGCGACAGGCGGCATCAGAGACAGGAACATCCGCTGCGCGGAGGTCCTCGTAGACCTTCTGAGCGTCTTGGGGAAGGGAGCCTGAGAAAAAGGCTTTGAACTTTGCCAACACACTCATGGGTATAGAGGCGTGAAAGGGGGCTTGAAGATAGCGTTGGACATCAGATGTATTTAAGTATCAGATCGTGGTTACTGCGTAGCGAGTATCTCGGGACCACGTCACATCAACGAGGCTTAGTCAACCTGAAACACTGCTACGTCGAAGGAAGGCACGATGTTGGTAACTCTGGTAACTCAAAACGATGTCAGATGATGATGTAATCACAAATTTAAGTGGTGTACTGCATGAGGCCATGTTCCCTACGCTACGCCGCGTCTTGTATGAGTGCTAGGCTAAAGAAACCGAAACGAAAACTTGCCTCGACCTAACCACCGCCTCATGTCCGGTTGTCCTTGTCAATTTGCGACTTTACTCTCTCGCTATTCTCCTTCAGAGCTAGCCAAGACGGCCGGCCGTCTTTTTGTATACCCATCAGAGTTCGGTGAACCCGGTCTAATCTCTTCGATCTACTCTCGATCCAGCCTGGGCCCATGCTTTCTGAACTGTGTACCATAGAGCCATCGTCGCGTCCGAGGAAGAATTTTGGTGCGTCTCCGTGACTCTGCCTCATCTTGTGCAGTTCGCGGACGGTGTGCATTTTTTGGTCTTCTGCGATGCTCAGTGGCTGAGTGAACGCCTGGTCGATGACAGCAGAGAGATTTTCGGGCGTGACGAAGGTGTTAGACTGGTGGTAAAGAGAGACAAGCGCTTCCATTTTCTTGTCGTGAGGAGACTGAGAAGTGGCCCTGGAAGAAATTCTGCGTCTGCATACGACTGCCAGCGAGGAACACGGCAAGGATTTGCTGAGAGTTGGTCGCATGGTCGTGGTAGATGCCTAATGGAATGTTTCGAGCTGTTCAGAATGGCACTTTGATTACATAACCTGTATGGTACCCCGCAAATTCAATTAGCAAACCCGAATCGTGCTTTCGACTCCAGCAATGGAGCGAATGCTAGTGGGATGCAGTCCGCAGCTGTCTGCCAGAACACAGCTAGCACCATCGCAGTGTCTGCGACGAGCCCTCTGTCCTACGACTTCGACAAGAATACCACTGAAGCGATTGCATTCCTATGATCAGACGAGTTCAGGAACGTCACACCGAGGCTGGAGTAGGAGCACCGGAAGGATTGTAGTCTCAAGGATGATTGAAACATTATTCTCTCAGGATTGATGAAAAGGATAGTCCAAGGCCCAGATAAGGACGTGAAGTTGAGATGACTCGCTTTGTTTGTGTATTGGAGAGCGTGGTCGGTTTGGATTTTGTTTTACAATGTCTTCCACAATTTGGACCATCTTAGACTGTGTCTGTTAGCAAACAGAGCAAACAACTCTTTTCCTTCTCTCTTTCGTTCGTCGTCGTCCTGCTCGATGGTTCGCTGCATCCACATCGTTGGCATCCATGATCTGCGTGAAACTGGCCCGTGCGCGGCCTCCTTTCTCACGTATGACATAAGCCACAGCACCTCTTTCAACGTTCGTTTCCTACTCTCTGGTCAACAAGCACGTCACCATCGGTGAACTCGTCCTCCTGATCACCACGGCTATAGCCCCCAGCGTAGCCATGTCGCAACAGGCACAACAAACAGTAATGCCGTCAAATATGCTACCGCCCGGCGAGGCAGAACTCGCCCAGGCAAATTCATATTACCCACAAGAACCAGCCGACCTTACGGGGGGACTACCAATTAACCTCGATTCCCTGCGGGATGGACCCCCCGGAAGTAAACCATTTTACCCTTACTCGACTCTCATTCGGTATGTTGCTTTGCCCCGGACTCTGCTTCCTGGCTTGCTTGATTTTGGAAGGGGACTCATCACGATTTCTAGATACGCGATCAAGGGTTCGCCCAATCAAAAGTTACTCCTAGAAGATATCTACTATGCCATCGAATCCCGTGTGTGTGCTCTTCTTGTACCCTTTGAGTTTGCTTTGGTGCTCACGCCACGTCACTAGTTTCCGTACTTTAGGACTGCACCTTCGGGCTGGAAAGTGAGTAAAAAAACTTGTTAAGTACGACTGGTAACTCGCATGTTGCACCGTGTGATGTCTCCACATACTCGACGCGACCGTGATGTTGATGTTTGATTGTGTTCATATTTGTTTGATCTACCTCCAAAACAGAACAAAATCAACTAAACTGTTTTACAGAATTCTGTCCGACATAACCTTTCTCTCAACCCGTGCTTCGAAAAGGTGCCCCGGCCGCTCACCGATCGAGGTAAAGGGTCATACTGGACTGTCAACGACAATGTCGACCCACGCACGGGAGTTCACCGTGTAAGAAAGAAGAAACCAAAGGGTAATAAAGGACGCCAATCAGAGGAGCAAGACGTAGATTATCGTCCGAACGAACCCTTTCCCGACCCCCACGCACAATTCGTCCAAGCACCCCCACCACAAATGCACCCTGACGAGGCTGGCCCAAGCAGACAGGCACCATATCCGCCTCCTTACCCGCCTGCGTATGTCTCTTGCCTGCGTATAACTGGTTGATTAATGTGTTTTATGTTTTCAAGTTTTGACCCTAACTTTCCCATGCTTCCGCCCCCACCACCTGGCCTGCGCTTTCCTCCGCACCCGGCCATGCCAATAGACAACTTGGAAGCAGACGAGAATGGCAACCTTTCCTGGCGCTTGACGTTGATGAAGGAGCTCAGTAATCTCCAGCAGCTCGCGGCAGAGCAAGAGAAAGCAGGTGCAGACGAGGAGTGGTTTCGCATGATGCTATTGCGCATTCGTGGTGCACTCATGGCTCCTGCATATCATGAAGGGATGCATCCCCCACCAGGAATGCCACCCCACCCGCCACCGAATCCAGAGATGCCGTAGTGAATAGAGGTGGGAAATGTGGGAGTAATTGACACTCGGTTTGTTTTTCGGTTGGGTATGGCAACTTTTCTCCTTGATCAAGCTTCGAAGCTTTGTTGCAACATCTTGTTCGACTTTTCCCCAAAACTGTACTCTACGTAAACACTTCGTAACGATTCCACAGCTTACCTAAGATAGACGATCTGATTATAAAGAATGGTCCCGATCAGTGTGGTACACTCTTCGCCTCTTCCTCAATCGTAGTCAATGGCACCCACCGCAGTATCTGCCGTAGCGTCTGTACCCGCAGTGTCTAAATCAACAGGATCTACCGCCATTTTACCCACCGGATCGGTCCTAGTCATTGGATCGCTGGGAACCGCGCAGAATGGAAAATACCAAGCGCTCGTTGCTAGCTTGGACACAAATCCAAGTGGAATCACCATAGAGAGGCAGATGCTCGATAGACTGATCGGCGGAGGTGATGTCATTCTCTCCTCGACCCTACTCGCGTATTAAACATGCCGTGTTAGCTACCACATTGTCCCCCTCCTCTTACTCATCAATACACCTTGTTCTCACCCCGTCGGAATATTCATCCCTCGCATCCGATTTACGAACATTCCTTAACCAGCTTTTTGAGGGTCTCACCCCCCTGGGCAAATTTCACTTACTGAATCTTCCCGCGGAACTCCTCAGCTTTTCTCAGGAGCTCATCCTTACTGGGTTCACTGTTCTAGAAAGTCCCTTACAAGGCGAAAGCGCACGAATCGTCGCTCAGAAACCCCATCCCACACTCCTTACAACAATGCCAAAAGCACTCTCCAACGAAGCAGTCCCTCTGAGACGGAAGGCCGATCCCGCACGGCAGTCCTCAAAGAAGGCACTTTGGTCATTTTCATCTCCCTCTACACCCTCTATTGACGCCGAATCTCTTCTGACCACTGCCGATCGTGCACGTCCTGTTCCAACCTGCGAGCCTGCAGACTCGGGTGCACCCCGACGCAAGAAAGCGTGCAAGAATTGTACGTGTGGGCTTGCAGAGCTTGAGGCGGAAGAAGCCAAATCGGGCAAAGTCGTTCTTTTGGACACAGATGGTGCAGTGGAAGTTGGCGTGAGCGACGCAGAGAAAGAGCGACTGATTGCTGCGGCAAAGGCTGCTCCGAAGGCGACGAGTAGCTGTGGCAACTGTTTTCTGGGTGACGCATTTAGATGTGCGAGTTGCCCCTACCTAGGTGTGTTCTGCATGTTGAGCAGCCGGCCGTAACTCACGTGTGCTTTTAGGCCTTCCCGCTTTCAATCCTGGTGAGAAAGTTGAGATTGACTTGGGTATGGATGATATTTAAGAGGGAGTATTGCATTCCTTCGCCTCCCTGGGTACTCCAGCCAACGTGCGACTGACAGGTCGAAATTCTGTAAAATATGTATAATGCGTTGAACATTCTTTTGGCCGGTGGATGAGAGCAACCAACCATCGTATAGAGCTCGATTGATCCTCCGCCTCAGTGTCCCACTCATCTCCCCAGTCCAACAGATCTTCATCAGCTGCATTTTGTGCTTGTTTCATAAGTTCAAGCAGCCTAGTCGGATCGACACAGTCGCCTCCAATGGGTTCATCGTCAGAAGTCAAAGCTTCATCCTCCGCCTCAGCATTTACAGGGGACACCAGATCATCAATCCCGGAATATACTTCCAGCGGGGGCAATCCAGATGGATGCTTGCTCGTTATGTCTTCTTCTGAGTGGGAACTATCCTCACTCCCGTATCCACCGATCAAGCTTTGAACTGCTTTATAGCCCGCCGCCTCGTTGAGTTTCCTCCGCTTCGGCACCCTCGCGACGTGATCTTGCTCATCCTCCGAGATCCGGACAATGGTGCCAGATTTATCAATAACAACACCACAAAACGACGATGCTTCGGGGTCGAAAACGTAAATAGTTGGGAACTCCGTGAAAGACATTCCGTGGAGGAGCGAGCTGAGACTCAGATTCGGACCTAGTTTGTGGTAGTACACAACATTGGGAATGCGGGGAAAATCAACATTTGCGCGTATGTAGCAGTGCGGAGGAACGAAACATTCGGGAGCCTCTGGATGGGGGGTCACCAGGGCTGGGAGCCAATCCGGAAAGTTTTCCCTTTGTTTCTGTGATTTTGAGTGTGCTGAGGATACCTGGTGCTGAAGTACGGTGAGAAGAGTCGCTGATAGATTGTTCCGGTGACAAAGCATGTTATAGGACGCTGCTGGTGAGGACGGGATGGACGCAAGAGTGGTAGGAGGGTAAAATATGAATTCAGCCGTAAGCAGTGGACACTTCGACCTTGTCATGTAATTATGTATCAGCCCAAGGGCAGAATGAACGAGCAAAAAACGTTTACTTTTGATCAAAGGTCGACTGATTCATATTCCGACGCTCCATCCCTGCAGGCAACAACTCGACATCGATCCCCAGCGACTCGAGATGTGCCACGAGCACGTCTCGTTTCGATTTCCCTGCGGGCTTTCTCCCTCTCGAAGCCTTGTGATGCGCATGTGCAGATTTAGATTTGCTTGCGCCAACGTTCGTTGTGTATCCGCCACGAGCGATTTCATTGCCCCACTCGCCCACTTTTCTGCCGACGTCTTCGAGATAACAATAGTCCCGCATCATGATACCCCAACCATACGCGTTCATGGGGATATATTTAGTTTTGTCTCGCTCACCGGTGCATTTCGTGTCTTGCTTGTGTTTGCGGGAGCATGATAGGGAGCAGGTGGCGGTTGTACAACCAGGACATTTGTACCGGGCTGGAGAGGTGCAAAGTGCACAAGTTTTGAAGTCAGGTTGGACAGAGAGCCCGGTGGATGACCCCGACTCGGAGGACACCAATTTTTCAACCATTCTGTGTCGGTTGAAGTGGCACTTGATCTGGAAGACGTGTTGATGTGCCAGTCAGAAAAACGAGTGTTTGCAAGCCTGGGCAAATCTGGGACGTGAGTTGGAACCTTGGAGGGCGACTTCAGGCTGAATCTGAAGTGGTCCGAGTCACGCGACCAGCTGATACGTTGGTTTGACCGGACACCAATGTCAGCTCCTGCTCATGCATACTACGAGGTAGCCCTCTTCGGCGAGTTCTTTGCCCGCGATCTTAAATCTATCCTCAACCGACTTACCCTGCATACCGAGTCCGCTGCCCCCATGCACACCCGCGAGGTCGTATTCGAACAGATTGGTGCTCAAGGTCTTATTCAGGCCAGCTCACAAGGTGACGAACCAGTCCTCCTGAGAGCCAGGAAGGAGCTTGGCGATGGCAAGGAGAGTGGGTGGTGAGCTTAGGACACGTCTATCATCGGGTCCTTGTATAGACTGATGTTTCAGGACGCTATATTCATATCTGAAGCCAGAGTCTGTACGCGTGCATCCCGAGGCAACCGTTCGACCGTGGGCCGTTTGTGAGGTACTCGGGGATGCCCTTGGCTTTGCCAGCGCACTCGGATACGTGTACGGCTGGTCTCCGTTTTGATTGAATAGTGCGCTTAAAAGGAGATCATGCTAGCCGCCGCTCTCAGATATACAAACGCGGGTATGCTTTCCGGCGTGGACCACTCGTTATTCAGATGTTCCAGCAAGAGCAGGTACCACGCTACTCGACTTCTTGGCCGGATTTCTTTGTGAGACTTACCATTTGTTTACGTCAAGGTCGACCCAAAGACATCGCTTCCCATTCCTGCTCATGCCGATACCCTGTGGGAGGTGGAAGTCAAGACGGCTACCCAGGTCAATACTGCGGCTCCTATCTCTGGTCAAGTGCAAGTAAATACCGTTCGCTCAGCGATTGACGCTGTGCTCGAGGTTCAGTCTATCATGAAGGGATTGTTGGATCTTAGAAGGCAAGATATATGACCTACCAGTGACACTATGACCACAGAACGAAACCCGAAGGAGCTTTTATTCTTGAGAAAGGTACTGTGTTGTCCCGTTGTCAACCAAACGTGTCTTCATCTAACACTAGCAACAGACATTGGTGGATGTTGATATTAGGTGGATCCATTCGAAGTGAATATCACGTTGTCGGATCACGCATACCCCTTCAGCTGATGTTTTGTCATGATCAAGACGACCTGCCTGGCACACGGCAGCTCTAATATATTAACTTTCAAGTGTATGTATACTGTATTTTCATCAAAGCTTCCAGACTTGATGAGGTTTGAAACCTAACTCCCCTAAGATTCCACCCACCAAACCCTGGGAGTAGTTACGACCGTATGGGCCGGCGATGGTATTCACCATCCTAAGTTGAAATGGGTCATTGAAGAGCAGTTCAACATAAAAGGTTGTAAAAAGCGACTTACCCCTCTGGGCCGCAGACCAAGACAAGAATCCTTTTGTCGGATGTGGGTACTATCGGCACAGACGACCCGAAGAGTCTGTACCACCATGGTATACTGTGCGTCGGGAGTCGCAATACATCTCGTAGAACGGATTTTCCAATTCGACCATGTTGAACATCCAAAGAACGACTTTCCAGGGCATCGTTCACGGATTCAGCAAAGAGATGGAGTTGAAACCTTTCCGGATATTTCTGAGACAGCTTCACAAGCGGTTGCATCAAACTTGAAGGAGGAAGGTCTTCCACTGATTTGGATCCATGAAGCAACGTAAAACGAGTCTTAAGGAATATATCACTGGGATTCGTTTTGAAGACACTATGTAAAAGCTGGTAGAAAGGTGTAATTCCTGTGCCGCCGGAGACCTTGCAAGGATAGTGCAGGGGTCAGTGGGTCACAGATAAGAATGGGATAGAAGTACATGCCAGAATCACTTCATCCCAAGGGTCACTCTGCCATGAACTTGACCAGGTTTTGACGGGTCCGCGGATCTCAATCGTATCACCGACTTTCCTCGAGTGCAGCCACCGACTGACTTCACCTCGCTCGTATTTCTTCACCCATAGCCTTATGCGACCGTTTTCGTCGAGGCCTTCGAGAGGAGTATACGGACGTTCCACTTGAATATCGCTGTCCTTGACAAAGACGGAGAATATGGGCGCAAATGCTCCGAATTCTTGGGGGATTAATTCAGGAGAAATGGAAAGAGTTAAAAGTTTGGTGTTGGGGGACGCGTCTTCAGATTTGATGAGGGTGGTTGACGTGAAGCAAGAGGAACTGAGAGGGGGAGTGTCTTTGCGATGGGAGAGAATAAAATAAAAGGTAGTGGCAGAGACAGAGATAAACAAAGCGGGCTTAATTAGAAGACGGGGACGGCACACTTGACGGACAAAAAACATATCGACGGAGATATTTCCAAAAGAGGAAAGTAGTTAATGGCTTTGCGTAACAAAGACAAACAGATGAAGTACAGAGAGTACACAGCCACGGCAGATGCATGTCAGTACACTACTATCGAAATAATTCAAACTATGTTACATCGCCGTAGTCCCACACATAGCTATCCTTACCCCGCGACGCTGGCGCTGCGGACACCATACTCTTCTATCCACACTCTCCTTTCACCACTCGCGTCTATTGCTAATTCCCCCCTCCTTGACCTCGATGACGCTCTCGATGACTTTCAGTCGAACACTTGGGTCAATACCCCTCTCGCCGGGCTGGGCATAACTTATTTCCGCGATACATCCTCCAGGATCCATCATCGATCACCTGCTCTCGAGGACTCGCTGCGAATGCAAGTCGATGACGGCGATCGAATGTCTTGCCTGCCTGTCGAGCCCCACAACGAGATGTTACAGGACGATTTCTCCCCTTCAAAGCGTGTTCCTATGTCTCCTCCCCCTGTCACTCATGACCCTGCCGGGCGCGTAGAGCTTGGCCTCGATAGCGACGTCAACCCCATGGAGAGCGAGATCATTGGATTAATCCCTGATGTTAATATGTACGACAGGCTCCGACGACAGGACACACCTTATACTGGCGTCAATCCCTTGGATACCATCGGCGACACTACACTGGGAGGCGCTGCGATTTTGTACGGAGCTCCTGCCTCGTTCACACCCATCAGCACCGATTCGGATCATGTCCCTTGTCCAACGGATCCGAGACCCGAAGGAACCCCCTCTCCGCGAGTTATCCAGGATATCATGTCAATCTTGGTCAAAGTTGAATCTGCTTCAGAACCCTTTTTTCAACAGCGGTCCATCGCAAGTTCATCGCCTACACAGTTTTTTTCGCGGTCACCATTTACAACGCCGAGACACCCTACTTCTGTCAAACTCGAGCCAACAAACGTTCCAGGCTGTGAAGACCATCCTCCTACACCCTGCACTCTTGAGGACCCGAATAGTATCCATTCGTCCCCCGTACTGAATGCGCATCTTGGCATCGAGCTTAGCGAACTCGCGGCCAGAGCAGAACGCTTTAAAAGCAGATATCCCGAACGAGATATCGATAGAGCGTGGCTGTCTCACTTTGCTGGAAAACTCTCGGATCGCGGGGAGCTTCTGAACGATTTTCGATGCTATGTCGTCGGTTGCGAGCAGCGAAATAAGCGTAGAGATCACATTTTGGTTCACGTTGGAGCCCACATTGGCCAGAGGCCTTTTGCTTGTTCGCTGTGGTTTGTTGGAGATTGGTCGCCCTTTTATTATCGACTAAATACTCATTCACAGCCCATTGCGCTTCCTGCGCAAAAACGAATGCAAAAGGCACGAGGCAAGTCACACGGGATTCAGGCCTTACAGTTGCGATATTTGTGGTCAAACATTCGTCAGACAAGACCTTGTGAAGAGGCACGTGAAGCGAACGCATGGGCGAAGGGATGAAAATCAGACTGGCGCTACGAAGCAGTCCAGGAAGAAAGCCAGGCGACAGTGATGGGAGTTCAAGGCTCGACATGACAATATCTGTACACTACTATTCTTATGATAATGGGACAAATGTGCGATGTGATGAAGCTTACCGACGTTAGCGCGATCACCTATACTTCTCGGTTGGGGTGCCTAATTATGCGTGATGGGACAGCAGGTTAGTTAGGCTTGCTTATTGGAGCTTCCGCCTACCAGCAATAAATCCCAGTGAAAACTTATAATGATCCCCCGGGTCTACATATGTTCGATCATATGTCGGCTTGTGTTTATTTGTGCAACTTTATATATTCCTACGTACCCCTTCTCATGTTTTTTGCACCCTTCCTCACATTATCTCTACTGTGGATCGGTAGATATACGACGAAAAGAACCATGGGTATTCAATCTGGGTGGATGTGCTGGTCAACGATCTTGGTGTGTTTCGCCGGAGTAGTGGGAACACTTCTCGGCGATCGCCGTTAGCTACCATTCGGTGACGTAATGGATATGACCTGCCATGATATTAGCATGTTACTTGAATCAATGAATCCATTAATGGCTCAGATCTCAGAAGTAAGTCTCGTCAAATATGATCCAGCGAAGTGCCAGTCAGACAATGTAGGCTCTATTTCGTACATCACTATGAATCCATTGGGGGAATCAACTCACCGGGTCTTAATAGAGAGACATTATCAATGAGTTCTAATGAAGCCTGGGGGTCGGCTTCGCTTATCTCTATGTTTATATGTCCAGCACTCTGCATGCTATGCAACGCTTCTAGGATGATTTTTTTACGGAGTCCAAAGGTGTCACATTGAGTCATTTTTCCGAGCATCAAACTGATTTTGATTAATTCACGGTGACTCAGGATCCGACCGGTGAATTTTTTCTATTCCGACTTGTGTACTGTGAATGTTCCTGGCAGCTGCATAGACTGGTTTAAGGGGAATATAAGGATATATTGTAGAAAAAGAAAACAGATCTGCACTTCTGACACATCTATATGATGGCCATAATGTATATGCTATGCCATATTTATAGTTCTCTGTGACTACAGAATCCCGAAAATGCGAAAATGCAGCAGGGGCATTGCGATGTACCACTACTACCACAGCAACTGATTAGTACTTACGAGCGCACTGTTGTGTCACCCAAATCGGGAAGTATAGGTGAACTTGTGGTGACAGGCGTGACAACATTGTCACGTAGTCAATCTCTTAGTGTTCAACAATGTCGGACAGAGGTCGTTCACCCTCGCTAAAGCCTCTCCACGATGCAGACGTGGATATGGACAACGTCGACGACAAGAAGGATATCAAGGTAGTCCTTGTGAACGGCCTTTCGCGCAATGTTGCCCAGACCCATCTTCAAACAATTTTTGGCGTTTACGGTGTGGTTGTCAAAATCGATCTGCCCCTCTACACCAAATGTGCGAGTCCGTCCATTGCTTTGTGTGTCCCTGTCTCATAAAGTCCTTGCACAGCCGGGCAAAATCGAGGCAAAGCTTCACTCGAGTATGCAGATCCGTTGTCAGCACGCAAAGCTGTGTCTC
The DNA here is from genome assembly GCA_038094695.1 of Chiua aff. virens. NCBI lineage: Eukaryota > Fungi > Basidiomycota > Agaricomycetes > Boletales > Boletaceae > Chiua > Chiua aff. virens. Next base: position 252,616 of record JBBPUM010000002.1, read on the forward strand.
ACATGAACGGTGGTCAACTCGATGGTCTCGTCTTGAAAGTGGAACTCTCCGATGTTCCCATCCGCGCTCGCTCCCGCTCCCGTCCACGCCCTGTGCGTAACGGGCGGGACCGTAGGTCTTACTCGCGTTCTCGCTCCCGCTCCCCGACGCGTTCCCCCCCTCCTCGCAGGCGAGCATACGAGCCACCCCGCTTTGCGGATACGTACCGACGACCAAGAGGTTATGGTCGTCGTGGTCCCCCTCCAAGGGACACCTACCGTCCCTCACGCTCTCGCTCGCGTTCACCAGTTAGGCGTGGTGACCGTCTCCCACCAAGACGGAGGTCACCAAGCTACGAACGTGGTGGCACAGGGTATGGGAGGGGACGACGCAGTCGTTCCAGGAGTTACTCAGTGCGGTCTAGCCGGTCCCGTTCGGTCACTCCGTCCCGTTCACGCTCTCGCACCCGTTCACGTTCCCCATCTTATTCGTCGTACTCAAGGTACAGCCGAAGTAGGACCCGTTCAAGGTCTCTTAGCCGAGGGAGGAGGAGTTACAGCAGGGAGGATATCAGAGATAGTAGGTCTCGGTCTCCAGCGTAGTCTGTTCAACTTCTTGGTGTCAAAAAATAGTTGCATGCATAATTATACTGCTTGTATCTATGTTACTATTGTGCCCTCACGAATCACATCCAGATTCACTCGCTTATAATTGATGAATCGTCAGCGAGAATGGGTCTGGCATGTTTCCATTAGCAAGAGCAAAAAACAAATCAGAGTCTCGGGCTACCCACCCGTATTCAGCATCATTTCTGATGGCATTGGACATCCACTCTTCGTCCAACTCTTGTTGGGCGAAGCCAGGGCCCCCTGCAATACTTAGTACCACCGGTAGCAACACCAAACCATTCAGAGCGCCAGAGATGATGAGGGTTAACCACATGCGGAAGTAGTATATCTGTGTGACGGGTTAGTGGACGGACAGACCAGATTAGTTCATATGCTCCACCTCTAGCAGTCGAGAACGTGTTAGAGCTAAAACAGACATTCCGATGAGCTTAGTAAAGGTGATCCCAGAGAGAACCTATACACCCGGTTGTCCATTAAGTCACTAGCAAGTTCTTTCAGGGCAGAACTTACAGAAGGGCCAACATCAACCAACGCGGTCCACATCCGTTCGTCCCTCTCTTTCTGTCCCCCTACATTCTCCCCTGCTAGGCCGGGTCCTGTGCTCACGAACGCCCTCGCGACATGTGCACAGAATTCCACTGCAATACCAAGGGAAATAACGAGGTTGACCAGGCTAATTGCATTAAGATTAATACCCCATATCGCCATGACACCCATGACGTTTAAGACAGTGAACGCGACAACGGCTGTGACGATGGACCCAGCCCTCCATGAACCAAGGAACAGTGCGGTGACAACTAAAACTGCCGCTAGCCCAAGTCCTAGGATCTCTTGTGTGATGGCCACGATGTGAGCATACTGGTCGAAGAATACGTAGTGGAGAGAATATGGGAAAACCTTGTGCCCAGTATAGCTCGAGATCTCGTCCGCTATGCGGTGTGCAGCTTCAAACGAGTGTATGAAGTCCGCCTGGGACCTTAGCGGAGGATGCGACGTGCGGAAGTGTGATGCGACCACCTGTGTGCCTGTTTGGTCAAGTGCAAGAGCCGTCCCAAATGACGCTTTTCCGGCAAGAGGACATTCTTCATCAGTCGGAGAGATGAGCCATTGATTGAGATAACGCATGAAGTCTTCTCCTTCAGGAAGTCCAACCATAGTGATATTCCACGCAGGATCCTGCCCATCTAAACACGGCCGACACAGCCTTTCAGAGTCCGTAGGTCTACAAAACTTCGAAGAATCAGTTTTTCGAACTCGGCAGCAGGATTCCATAGCAGGGTCAAGCCACTTGAGAAAATCGTCAATCCAGGAAGCAGTTGGTTGTGAGATGAAGGAAGCATCAGGTCTCTTTCGCTCAGCCTCCAGAACATTGGCGATCGAAAACTCATCGCAAGTGGTGAAACGACCACAAAGCTCTTGTTGACCAGCTCGCCAGGTGACATCAACATCCTGCTCGACGAAGTACACAGGCGGCCCAACGTCAAGATAGGCATCCACGTGGTCAAAGTATGCGTTCAGGTATGAGTCCGAAGGTAAAGCAAGTCTTTGGTCTGACGCAACATCTCAGTGGGACATCGAATAAATATCAGTGGCACTTACCCAGGCCGAGCTCGATCTGTTGTATTGAGATCACAGAGAGCACAAATAGCCCAGAAAACGTGAGTAACACAGCGGCTTTCACGACCGGCCGTAACAAAATTGGCGCATAGTGTCTTCGAATGAAACGGGCAACTGTGCCTAATCCTACCGGGGCATCGAGAAGTGCAACACGGGATGGTAGTCGTATGCAGGGGAAACAATCGACACGACTAGCCTACACGATGTTCTGTAACCAGACCACATGCAATTACCAACTACTCACCTCAACTCGCTTCAGGTCGATTGCAAGTGCACTGACAAACACCGTGACTTGCAGAAGTGCGTTTAGAAAAACACTACCAGCGGCGTAGAGCGCGAAGTTTCGTACAGCTGGCATCGGAACTAAAGCCCCCAATGCGAATGCCACAGTCTCTGTAACTGTGCTGAGTAAAATCGAGGGGCCTATCTTCGCCAATGTCCTTGCCACACGCTCTTCTGGAGACAGGAATAACGGCAAGGATGCGCCATCAGCGGAGTTATCCCGAGTTTCAAATGGTGAACGATGAGATTGGGTAGGTGAGAGTGGTGTTGGCAAAGTACCGCCCTGTAATGCTATTGAGGCATTCGCACCGTGCATCAGGTTCTGGCGATCAAGTTCGTGCACCAAGATGAACACATTATCCACTCCGACGGCCAGGACGAGGAACGGGATAACCTCGGCGATGATCAAAGTTGTCTTTACCCCTATCAAAGAAAAAAATCCCACTGAAGACGACACGGAGAGAATGACTAGGGCAATTCCGAAAAGGCCGAGTGTAAACTTGGAATTGACGAAGAGGTTACGCGGCAATCGGGGGAAAATGCGTGGTATGGCTCTTGAGTCGACGGATGCGGAAGACGACGAAATGGGTCTGTGTGTGAATAATAGAGGAAGGTTTTGAGCCCATTGCAATAATGATGCCAATAGGCCATCTTCCTCTCGCCCTGTGATACCATTGCCCAGCGTCAAGGACACGTAGAAAAACATTGCGAGATATGAGAGAACGACGATCTTCACGTCTGTGTTGGAACTCTTGCTGATTTCCTCCTCTAGTGAGACGCCTGTCGAAAACGCAATCTGCATGCCGGCCTCAGACGATATTTTTTCGTTGAGATTGACCAAATAATCCTTGAGTGCCTCCTCCCATTCCATCGCCTTCGATCGTTCAGCGCTGTCAAGAGAGTCCGATACCACATATGTGACCACCAATGACTCGGCCTCCAGATATGACGGGGTACCTTGCGCGCTCTCAGGTACACCACCAAGTACGAATTGTGGACCAAGTGGCTGTTGAAAATCAGGTAAACAATCAACCGGAGACTGTGCACAATGCGACAGGCGGCCTGCCCAGGTCAGCTCGTCGTAATCACTGAGATCGTTACCAAACCACGCCCCAACCGACTGTACGACACATGCGCCTTGGGGACCTGCAGGTTTGAAACATACATCCGTAAGGCGGTAACCATGTGGATGCGAACGGAGAGCCCGGATGTCCTTCTCCACGTTGAACCAGTAATCAAGATGCTCATATGAGAGAACGCCAGGATGGGCAAGCATAGATGATATATCGCTATGATTTTCCGTTGTTGAACCGGGGGCGTTCGTGACGAAAATCTGTTGTGCACGGTAAAACGGTCCAAAATGCTCGTCGAAGAACTCCTTCTGGATTTTGCTCTCGGAATCTGGGGCAACCCATAGCTTCACCGGATCGGTCTCTATATCGAATTTCTTCCAACCGAGATTGAGCAGTCCAACGACAGTGAAGACGAGCGAAAACGTCAGGAAAGGTGAAGAAGCCGCCCAAAGACCAATACGATAGAAAGCGCGTCTCAACAGGGTATTCAGGCGGTACTGCCGAGGTTGAGACGCCCCTACAGGATCCAAAAGTGTTGCACTGCGACCAAGTGGTCGAGACTCCGTAGAGCGTGGCCCAAGAGACTCTTCCTGATCATGGGAAAGTGATATGGCTCCGACCAACCCGCGTGTTTGTATTCTGGGTGACAGTGATGCAGTGTCGACAGATAAGGCCATGCGTTCGTATCGTTTTTCCCTCCGCCTCCGAATTGTAACTTGCAGAACATAACCGATCAAGAATGATGCAAGTGCGAGAGAATACGCCAGAATCAAGATGAAAGACAAGCAGGTGAGAGAACCAATGTGGCAGGTAGGCTCCTGACCCGGAACGGGTATCTCAGGTAACACCTGACACACGGTAGGACAGTCGATGCAAGTACACCGACTGGCCAAGTCATTATCTGCGCAATTCCGGGGGACGGGGTCTAGATGGGCAACTGGCGGGGAGGTGGTGGAAGGGAAATTGATCTGAAAGGGACTGCCGAGGTCCTTCTCGTCACCCAAGAACTTGAGGAATTCCGAATGTGTCTGTGCTCCACCTCCGATGAGGTCCATGGCATAGCCATTGGTAGCTCCAACCTGGACACTCTTGCAGCTGTCATAAAAACCTGAAGCAAACTGCTCTCCGACGAAGAAATCAACAGTTTTGACCGCGGTCTCTCCGGAGCTAGATATCTGCGTTTCTGTTATATTCAAGAAGGAGTACTGCTGTGGGGAACAAGTGAACGAGCAGAAAAACGACCTAAAATTGTTGCGACAGGCGGGGCAGGATGAAATAAGAAGCTCCGCTTGCTGAAGAGAGTCACGTAGAGTTTCGACTTGGCCTTCGGAACAGCAAACTGGCCCCTCGTAACCACAGACAGAAGAGAGGAGGTCCCTAGCATGCTGGTTGTCGGGCTATGGCGAGTTGAGTTTCTTATCGGAGCGTATTAAAGACACAGACTGACACACCTTAATTGGTGGACCATCGTAGGGGCAAGGTAACTGCTGCCCGAACCAACCTTTAGAACCACAAGAGCCCCTCATAGCACATCGACCTGAGTCATGAAGTGCCATTGTGGCAACCAACCGAACGAACGAACGAACTGAGCAGTGAACGGAAGACCCAGCCTACTAGCTTGGAAGGCTTCAACCCGTGGGTGCTGTTTATGTAACCACGTGACCCAAGTATACTCACCGCTGTGCTGGTACTACTATCTCAGCTCTTGCGATGGCAGATGTACAGAAACACTCCAACACCGCTTCGAAACCGAAAAAACGCTTCGTAGGATCAAAGTCGACGGTGCCAACAAAGCATGGCTCTACGACCATTCAATTTGCAAATCAGATCCCGGAAGAAATCCTCACAGATCCACTCCTCACCCAAGCGATCACCCACTTGCCCCCCAACTACTCATTCGAAATCCACAAGACAATACACCATGTTCGCAAGAACAAAGCAAAAATGGTTGCTCTTCAGATGCCTGAGGGTCTTCAGATGTTTGCGTGTTCGATCGCAGACATCATCGAGCGGTGCGCAGGTGATCGTAGGGTTTCCACCGATGCCTTTCTCATCTTAATCGTGTCTTCGTGCAGGTTCACCGATGCACTAACCGTCATTATGGGTGATGTTACGTATGGTGCTTGTTGCATCGACGATTACACAGCAGTCGCCTTGGGCTGCGATATGCTAGTGCATTACGGGCACAGCTGCCTAGGTCTGCTTCCTTCAAGTATGACCTCCATTGTCTGAGTAGGATTTTAGTTCCCATCGATCAAACGAGCATTAAGACGCTCTATATATTCGTCGAGATAGCCATCGATTCTGCACATCTCGCGGACACAGTTCGCATGAACTTCCCAACCGATCGTTCTGCGTTCTACAAACAACTCATCGGCTCGGAGGAGAATGATGCAAGCATAGTTCCTGGCCAGCAGATTGGAAAACCCCGATACCTTCGCATTCAGGAATCCTCGTCCAGCAGTGATGCTCCGGAGCACGAGTATTCCGAGCAGTCCCCATCGATGTCACCCGAGACGCCGACTCGACTGGCATTAGTTTCAACTATACAATTTGTCTCTGCTTTGCAAAAGCTCAAAGAAGACCTAGCCTCGGTTCATAGAGGGGGTGAGGAGCCCGAAGGATTGTCCAACGGACAGTCCGGTTTCTGGACTGGCAAATACGATGCCACAATACCACGTTCGAAGCCGCTTTCGCCGGGGGAAATCTTAGGCTGCACAGCTCCGATTCTTAACAAGGTCGACGCGCTCTTGTAGGTGTGCTATGCTCGGTTTCAAAATCTAGCTAAAGCAGTGCAGATATCTTGGGGATGGTCGTTTTCATCTCGAATCGATTATGATTGCGAATCCCACAGTCCCCGCGTTTCGATATGATCCTTACTCAAAGAAACTTACTCGAGAGCACTATGATCATCCAGAGATGTATAGAATACGACACCAGGCTGTCCAGTCTGCTCGCGAGAGCATTGCCTCTCTCCCTGAGTCGCTCAACTTGATGGACCAGGATCCCGTAGCCAAACTGTCCCCACCTGTACAACATTCCACGGCTTGGGGTGTTGTTTTGGGGACCCTTGGGCGCCAAGGCAGTTTCAAACAGCTACAAGCAATCACGCATCAACTTTCCGTATCTCGCATTCCCATACCCTATGTGCCAATCCTACTCTCCGAGGTGTCTCCTGCGAAGCTCTCGTTGTTCAATCCTTATATATCGATCTTCGTGCAAACATCATGTCCACGGCTATCTATCGATTGGGGTTATGCGTTCACTCGGCCACTATTGAGCCCATATGAGGCTAACGTGGCGTTGGGACGAGGAGTTAGCTGGATGAACGAGGCGAGTGAAGGAGAAGACTCCAAAAACACAGCGTATCCAATGGATTTTTATCAGGCTGGGACACCGTGGGCTGTCTCCAGATTAAAGGGTTCGTTTAAAAGTACATAGTACTAGTGCCTGTCATAATCCAAGGCGCCTATAATCGCGTGCCTCTGTTAATCAAGAGTCACTGAATTTTATCTCAACCAGTCAGGTTCAGCCGTTGTCAAAGTTTGTTCCTATGATTGACCATAGATTCATAATCGGGTCGCACTGCCAAGTAAACATACAGAGTTCTTAACTGGGGCACCGAACAACCGGTAGGCTGAAAACTTAAACACTATAGCAAAACATCAGCTCATAGGAGACCAAGGTTGGATGACAAAACATACCCATAAGCGTACTCGACTTCGTCCACCCCTCCACCTGAATTGAAAGGTCCGGACGGTTCTCTTGGCATAGGGCCCAGCTCGGATTCATCCTCATCGTCAAGGTCAACAGCACTGCCATCATCCAAACCGAAGGGTAGCACGGGGCGGAGGCCAGCTCCAGAGCTCGATCGACGCCCAGCAGGCGATTTGGGAAGGGCGGCCATAGTCTTCGGGCTCATGTGCTAATGGCCAGGGGGTAAGAACCCATCTTCATGAATCAAAAGGTGGCATACTTACCTCCCAGTTGTTCAAATTTTCGTCTGGAATATCACGGTCCTCTCTACCTTCTAACCTTGTATCATCGCCAAGATCACCAATGGATACGACACTTTCGCTGTCACTGATATTGTCCGTCATGTTAGATACAAATTCGGGTAGTCGATGCCACGCCGAATTTGAAGCTGAAGGCAATGCAGGTACCTGTTCGTCTGACCAGCCTAGGTCGGACAGATATTCTTCATACTCTTCCTCAAATGCGAGGTCCTCCGTAGTATAGGGTAAGAAGATTGAAGGGTCTGGAGCTTGTGAACGGGGCGGTGGGAAGACATCAGCTTCGACGACATTTGGCGTCCCAAGAGGTCGGATCATGTTTCCCAGATCCAAGCCAGGGGGTAAACCTTCTAGATTGTGGGTGATACTAACCGAACGACGATGGGCCTGGGTGTGCTGGTTCGCAGCTTGTGTGCCATATCGTTTGGTATTATCTGTCGATGGCTATGTTCAGTGGTCCCGAGCTACGCGAGCGGAATAACTTACAAAACTTGACCAAGTGGCGGAGAGCTTGTTCCTGTGCCTGTGTAATTATGAGTTAACCGCAAAGCAACAGGCAACGAGTACTACCTGAGCATCAGAAACATCATCGACCTCATTACCAGTCAACCATTCATCACGCAGGTCCGGTCTACAGTTCAGGTAAATCGAGGTTATAACCTTCATGTTCGCTGCGGGAATCTTCAGAGCACACGAGGGACGAAGATGGATGCTATCTTACATTGTCGCCATTTGCGACCACAGAAAGGTACTTGGCTCTTAATCAACTTCAGGACATGGAGTTGCAACATCGGATGGGGGACACGAAGAACCCGTTTGAGTACGGCCTAGAACGAGATGTAGATCAATGGTGGCATTGGGTTTTACATTCATCAACTCACAGAACTCTTGTATTGAACCAACATCCATATACGGTGCGACCGACTTTTCGATAACTTCTGCATGATCTTCGCAAAGTTGATAGCTGAGAAAAAGTTTCTCCACGAAAACTCGGTGAGCATTTCTACTTCCTCCTCGTGTTTCTGTCCATTCGGCAAGGTCTTGGATTGCAAGACAACATGAGAAATTGCACGTTGTCCCTCTTCCTGCATGCGGGGTGCAACACGTGCGTGGTGAATCTGGCAGTAACGGAAGAAGCTGATACCCGTCAGTCGAATAGCATGGAGATTATCGATTAGGCCTACTTGTGGTCAGGAGAGTCTGCCTTGGAGACAACCGACGTTGAAACTTCTTGCAAACCGAACATCTTCAAGATGAGCAGCAGACAGTTCGTATCGAGTAATAGCTGTCCAAGATGATGAAATTTCATTGCATCTAGCCGAAGCACTACTTCAGTTGTTTGGTTACAGATCAACAAAGCACTTACGGGATGCCTTGAACCACTTCAGTGTCAGTAGCAATATAGCAGAGACTGCTTTGGAAGTGATCTCGCGGTGTCGAGTAACATCTAGGTCATCGAGAGTGGGGGGAGGCGGTGGAAGTTGTTCAGGTGCTGAGTAAAACATATGAGCGATATACGCGGCAAGCCCGTCAACCGTTAGACGTACGCGAAGCCACACCAGGTGGGAACACGGAAGAAGTGGAGGACTGAGGGAGTTGCTGCTGACCTGTTCCAGCGGAAACCGTCGCCAACAACAATTTCAATAGTACCAAGACCCAGCCAGACAGTACTGGAAGAACAGAGCTCTAGGACCGGATATATCAAGGTCCAGTAGCAATGCTTGAATAGATACTTACGTATATCACTTCGACTCTTTTCAAGCGTTTGTAATCCTCTTTCCTTTCCCTGGATTTCCGTTCCTCCCCACCTGATTTGGCTTTGGCGTGGGTTGCCTCGGCCTCTGCAATTTTTGTGTCAAGCAACGCAACATCAGTCAATGCTTCGACAGTCTCAGGATCCTGGGACGGACATTAGACGTGTCAACTCAAGAGAGTGAGTAGAAATCAGACCTCTAACGTTGCCCTCGGTGATTCAGCGTCACTCTCTGACCCCGGTAAATGTTCCAATCCGCTTTCCGCAGTCATGCACTGCTCCCTGGTGCGCCACATTTGCCACAACGAAAGACTTACATACATATGTCGATTATAGAGTTTGTCGGCTTCGTCGATAGCGAAGGGAACCAGCCGAACATTGTTAGGGCCAAAACGGCTTTTTCGAGAGAACGGGAACAGAAATGGACGATTTTGATCAGTCTGGTATTGTTGCTTTTTTGGCTTTGGAGAAGGTGGGGGAGAAGGTGCAGGAGTTGCAGGTTGTGGGTTGGGACGGAAGGCGGTGTTTTGAGCTTGGTGCTGAAATGGCTGACTCAAGCTTCCTGATGTTGGTGATTGATGCTCCGGGTCATCGTGGTGATAGTGATGGCGAACTGGAATAGGTGAATACGCATATGCTAATTTCACCAAGGGGAAAGTTAATGAAGGTTTCCCTTGAGCGATCTCCGTAGCACGGGTGGTTGGGTCAGGTGGAGGTGTAAAGGTTGGGTACTTGACAGACGTTTCTTGATGGAACGCTTCGAGATCGAATGGCGTACATTTTATGGCGACGGCTAGGAAGAGGTGAAGTCAGCCAGTGCTGCCTAAATAAAACGAGTTTACCTTCGTCTGGCACCGGCGGCAGCGATGCAAGTTCCCGAGCAATTTTCTTCACGCGTGCCAATTCTCTGATCCCTCCACAACATGCAAGTAAAGTCTTCCACAAGACGAGAAGAAGCTACGAACGGTAAGAGGATACCCGGTACGTGTCAACAGAGAAACGCACCTTCTTGATCGGATAGCCTTTGGCACTCTTATCTTTCAATCCGGATACGACGTTGAACAGGTAGACTGGTAAGGGAGGGTCCATGCTCACTACAAATTGACCTTAGCGCTAGAGTCTGGGGACCCGAAAGTGGCTGGATAATGCGTACTGAGCTCATCCGCGAAATCATCCCGTTCTTTGAAGATTTCGATTAAGTGATACATCATCCCCAGGTACACTGAAATTTCAGTGGTGAACTCTTCCAAAAAGTCGGCCTTTTCTGTAGCGGTGATCTGGAAGTGAGCCGCATCTGCATCTGGAAGCGAACTAGTGATGTTCGATTAGGAAGCGGTGACACAACAGTTGAAATGGATACCAAAGTAGGTCATGCTTTTGGCTGGCGATTTTCATAGATTCGACAATTGTATTCAAGCCATTTGCGCTCCGGACCACCTTGCAATTCTCGTAAATCCAATGGAGCTGGTGCTCTGGCGAGGTCGTTTCCGCGAACGTGCCTGACGGGACGCGATATGAGTGGATGCCGAGGCAACGAGTTCGGAGGAAATTGACCTTGAAGCACGTAAAAGAGACGACGGGCATTCGTAAAACGTATTTCGGCGTCACGATGCTCGAGGCTTTCTAAAAGCAAATCTACGTGAGACCTCCTCTGTGCGTCTGTAGTTTCGGAACTCGTCCATTCTAAGGGAAGAAGGCATGATCGGCATGAAGGGAGGGGATCGACGAACTAAGGAACGCACCTCCGGGAAATGAGCCTTGCCATGCTTTCAGATTTTCGGCGACCTGTGGCATTTCTACGTACGAGTAGAACTCGTCAATTTCGTTCATTACGGTATCTTCGTCATCGTAGCGGAAATCGTAAAACGACTGCTGTGAAATACGCGCACGGTCAACAACCGATCGATGAGCTAAATGCACATGATGTGGCCTGCCTTGGGCTTGGGTGCAGAGGTGACCATAGCCCTGAGCTGCCCGAGGGTGATTGAGTCGAGACCAAGTTGCTGCATGCTGGGGGTGTCTTGGACGTCGCCTCCGGGTGGAGGCGCGAAAACCATGGACATGACTGACGATGGCTAGGACGCGACATGTTTGTTTGGCAAATGCCTTGCGATTCAACACAAAAAAACAAAGACAAACAGGGGCTAACTTTACACCATCGATAGCGGGG